>WSYH01000053.1:100891-141495 GCA_036426205.1 Ascaphus truei
CCTGTGGGATCAAAAGTCCATCAGTCTCCACAGAGATAGGGGTCAGTGACTCAGGATTTCCAGGGTGCCTCGGATATTAACACAAACGTCTCAGGATTCCAGAGAATATCTCCTTTGCTGGATGGCCGCTTTACTGTTTCGCGCTCGAACCGGCCTGCTTCTGCGCATGCGTTGACGTAATGTCCGTGCGTGATGCGTGATGACGCTCCCTAATGCGTTTCGTCGCACACGGGCGACTTTTTCAAAGGGTGATGAAGAAGGGATGCTGGGATATGTATATATACCCTTATGGTGTCCTAGCAACCACTAAATCCAGCTGATTATAAGTAGGCTATGGGTGCACACTCAATGAACTAATAAATACCACACTAATGATAGACAGAACTATGAAGAGAAAACAAAAAGACTAATAGTAAACAATATGTACAGTAGTGATCAAATGACTACGTTGAAGACAATAAATGAACTCATATAAATATACACACACCTTAACAAGATCAATCAAATGAATAAAAGCATATTAAAATTGGGTGAATAATAACTAATTAGGTAAATAATGTCTAATACACATAACGACATATCAATCTTAAATTCCAACAGGAATAAACACCAACTCTAATATCAATGTAGATATAGAATATCTGTAATTATAAATAACCCAAAACAATATAAACAAAGGGAAAAAATTAAATAATAAAATAAAAATGATGAATAAAAAATATATATTAATGTATATTTAATATATAAAAAAATATATATATATTTCATATTGAGATGGTGGAGGTATGGACTAAGTGAAGGGGAATAGCTAACCTGACATAATATCCTAAGACAGAATACTATGTAATAATGATGTATAATTAAATGGTAATGTGTTAAACTAACACACTACATATAAATGGTAATATATGAGGTTAAGGGCCCAAATCAGGGAAGTAATACACATAAAATACATTATATATAATAATAAAATGCAAGTGATTTACAGAATGCCTGCCTACAAGATCAGAAAAGATATGGGAAGGATACAGAAAAATGGATGGCAGAGGAGACTAAAAGACTGGGAAAATATGTCCAGAGGGAAGGATCAGACCAGCGTACTGACATCCAGACACTCGTTCAATCCACCAGGGGTCAAAGTACCCAACTGGTGGATCCAGAACGTTTCCCGTCTGCAGAGGAGTTTAAAGCAATCGCCACCTAGAGCACAAGGAGAAATGCTCTCAAGTCCCATAATAGTCATTGACTTGGGATCTTGGTTATGTCGGGATTTGAAATGTCGAGAGACACTATGAGTATTTAAACCCTTAATGACAGTTTCTTTTTAGTCTATGAAACTGGCCTAGAGGAATATTATTTAGCCATTGTTTATGGTGATTATCAGACTCCATCTCAGATATTAAGTGGCAATCCACTTATCTATGGGCCACGTGCGATGTGGCCTCACTATACACCTGCATTGACCATGCTAGGGGGATTGAAGCCATTAGATATTGGCTTGACAAGGACTTATCTTTCCCAGAAAAACACAAGCACTTTATTTTGCAGAGTATTCACTTCATTTTAACACACAATTATTTTTTATTTGAAGACACTTATCACTTACATATCTGTGGAACGGCCATGGGCACGAGGTTCGCCCCCAGCTATGCAAATCTCTTTATGGGTTTTTGGGAGGAGACATTTGTGTGGCTGAATGTGGAGCTTGGAGCGGGCCTCGTGTATTATGGCCGTTTCATAGATGACATCATTATCATTTGGGATGGTGAAGAGTCAGTTTTTTCTAATATTTTAAGTTCCTTCAACAATAATCAATTAGGACTCAAATTCACATTTGATATTGACGCTGTTTCTACAGTATTTCTTGATTTGGTCCTCACTTTAGATTCAGACTCAAATATTATTACAACTACGCATTTCAAGTCTGTCTCCGTTAACAGGTATTTTCATGAGTCCAGTAATCACCATAAACAATGGCTAAATAATATTCCTCTAGGCCAGTTTCATAGACTAAAAATACACTGTACTAGAGACAGTGATTTTCTATGCCAGTCTGATTTACTTGGGCAAAAATTTCTGTCCAAAGGTTATGATCCTGATCTGGTCTCCGCCCGCCTTCAGCAAAGTTAGGTCTCTGGACAGGTCTGTCTTATTAAACAAATCCCTTCTTCATCACCTTTGAAAAAGTCACCCATGTGGCGACGAAACGCGTTAGGGAGCGTCATCACGTATCAAGCACGGACATTACGTCATCACCATGCGCAGAAGCAGCCGGTTCGAGCGCGAAACAGTAAAGCGGCCATCCAGCACAGGAGATATTCTCTGGAATCCTGAGACGTTTGCTGTTAATATCCAGGCACCCTGGAAATCCTGACGGATCACTGACCCTTCATCTCTGTGAGACTGATGGACTTTTGATCCCACTGCAGATACCGGATGGTGGTGATATTTCACAAAAGAGCTTTTAATTCCTGTACCCTTGTGAGTCATTTTCTTCCCCCTCCCCCCTTTCCCATCATTAAATATACGGTTTATACTATGGGGCGTGCGCTCTCCTCCTCTCTCTTTTCTGTATATTCCAACGATGTGGTATTCATCCATTTTGAGAGCAGCCGGAGACCCCCATACAACATCACCATTGCACCATTTTTGGACATTTTTGAAAGGACTGGTTATATTTCTTTCCCATCCTCATTCACAGTTTGATGTTTATTATTTGATTTTATTTAGCACTATTCAATTATTATATTTAGGCACTTGCTACTGACAATATGTTTGGTTTATCCTTGGAATTATTTTATTTGATTATTATCACTTAGGCGCTGCTTTATTGTTTTCTTTTTGTGTGTCATATATATATATAATAGCAGAAAGTAGCTGTTTTAGTCTAGTTGCGATAGTGCAGATAAAGGGGCCCCGGATCAGACCCACAGGTGTCTGAGGGGCTTCGGTAGTTCCCATGGGGTCTGTCTTCCCACGGGTGGTCCCTACGGGTCCCGGGTGCCCCCAACAGATGTGGGGCCACCGGTTCTTCCCCGCAGGTATCCCCCGTTGACACCGTCCAGTCTGGTACCCGTGGAAAGCCCGAGGAGACCTCAGGTGGTCTCCAGAGGTTCCCCACAGACCAAAAGGAACCAACCCTGTATGTAAAAAAATAAACCTGACCTATACATTAAATACATATATCCCTCCCCCGCACGCCCCCCCCCCCAACACATACAGTACACTAATGTGCAAAAAACTATTATCCAATATGGATATAGATTATTTGCCCATTATGAAAAACACATAAAACATGCATAAATAAAACAAGAAATCTTAATCTGAAAATCACCACATTGCATCTTACATTAAACCAGCAGCTAGACAAATGTATGTCAAATGTCACACAATTGCATTGAGTGTGGTACATGATGCAATTAATCTGTGCATCATGTAACACTATGCAAAATTAATTTCAAAATAAAATACACTATGAACAATGTCCCCTAACCACCAATGCCATCCACAAAATCAAATACAAAGTAAGCAACATAAGAAATTTACCATCAATCAATCAATTTCCTAAACCAATTTCAATACAATCCAAATCAATTATACAATTCCCTATTCAATTCCTAAAGCCAAACAACCATTGCCAAAATTATTCTAATTGAAAGTAACCACCATCATTCAAATCTAACTACCAGAAATAAGCCATTAAAAATAACATGTAACTAAATAAAAATTACTGTAAGGTCTCGCGCTGTGGGGAACCTCGCTCTCGGCACTTCCTTACCTTCTACCCGTCGCCCTGATCCCCGGCGGCGTTCCTCTGCCATCGGCGTCACCCCCGCGGCTGCTCTCCTTCTTCCCGGGTCAGCGCGTCACCATTACAGGGGCGCGCAGACACAGGCAATTCATACTCGCTCTCTCCACTCTCTATACACAACCATCTCTACTCCTTTACCCTTGGCTTACGGACTTGACCATTCTAAACGCCAATTTGGGCAATTACCCTATTCCACCTATCCTGGTCCCCGACCAGCTACGACGCCACTTACCACAATCCGGTCGCACCACCACTTGCTGTTAGGTGCGTGGTATTCTTCTGTTCCACCTCAGTACCGGGGTCTTTTGTCTGGTTTGTGGGGCAGGCTGATCGTTACATTATGGCAGACCCATCAGACCCAGACCCCCCTGAGGTGGAAGATACCCTGACCACTATCTCCAAACACTTTACTTTCTGGAATCATGTCACAGCCCTTAACCAACGGTTGTTACCTATGTCCCTCAAATGCCCCAAAAGCCGGCTAACGCCTCCAGCGCCGCTGTCACTGCACTAGTGTCCCCAGAGGGAGCAGTCGCATCTAGTTACGGATCCCTATGCCTAATAAATTTTCTGGAGACCCGTTTGCATGCCGTGGGTTTTTAAATCAGTGCGAGATATAATTTGAACTGTAACCTTCTTGCTTCCCCAAAGGCGGCCGAACGTCAACGTCCTCGCTCCTTTATGCCTTCTGTTCCCAGGTACCCTGTTCCTGCTTTAACCCGGCATTGGATGCTCCGGAACTCATGCAACCTGGGCAGCCATTAGCTTCTTCTGCGAAATGTCTCGTCAGAGGAATAGAGGCCTGTGCTTCTATTGCGGATCTCCAACACCTCTTACCTCATGCCCCCTGAGGCCGGGAAACGCCAGCACCCAGTGAGGTATGAGGAGATTTCACTGGGTACAATCTCTCTCCCCTTCTCCTTGGATGAGTTCCCCAAGCGTATCTTTATCCCTGTCTCTCTAAAGTGGGCCAGCCGCTTCCAAATCCCTGCCCTGGCCTTCCTTGACTCCGGCTCCAGAGGGAATTTTCGTTAAACCATCCACTGAGTTCAGGCTGTTGCCTGTTTTGCTTCCTGCTCATGTGCTGACTCGTGGGTGTGTGGACAGCGGTGTTTTTCGGCGGTGTGGAGCTTCCAGAGGTAGAGCTGTGCCATCTCTCTCCCAGGCTTCAGAGTGAAAAGTGACATTGTGCTACAGGCTCACGTATATCAGCCTTGCTGTAAGTAGGGTTTTAATTTTAGCCCCACTGGATGCCATTGCTTTATAAGTGTCTCTTGCCCAACAATCCCAAATTTGTTGTTTTTAGATTTATTTTTATTCATTGTATTAAACTGCTATCATTTCTTGCATACGTTATCAGTGATCTTTTGTTTTTAGTTGCACTATGATCTTTTTCTCTTTTTTTCTTCTATGTTGTCGTCTTTTATGTTTGTTTGTTTGAGACTACATTGAAGATACTTCCTTGGAACTCATCCCAGCTTTATTGGACTATATTCGGTCAGACTATTATTTTTATTTCTTTGAGGCGCCGGTTTATGTGTTTTTACTGTGCACACTCAATGAACTAATAAATACTGCACTAATGATAGACAGAACTATAAAGAGAAAACAAAAAGACTAATAGTAAACAATATGTACTGATCAAATGACTACGTTGAAGACTATAAATGAACTCATATATATATACACACACATTAACAAGATCAATCAAATGAATAAAAGCATATTAAAATTGGGTAAATAATAACTAATTAGGTAAATAATGTCTAATACACATAAACGACATTATCATCTTAATTCCAACAGGAATAAACAACCAACTCTAATATCAAATTTATATATAGATACTATCCTTATCAATAAACCCAAACCATATAACACAGGGAAACATTTTTTTTTAATAAAATAAAAATTATGAATAAAAACTTATTAGTGTATTTTAATATAATAACATATATATATACTACTGATACCCCGGCGTTGCCCTTGTGTTTTTTTTTTTAGAAGGTATATCCCGTTCTTTCTTGGTCGGGGGCGTGAGAGGCGGGGAAGGGCAGGGAGGGGGTGGCCGAAGGGCAGGGAGGGGGCATAAGGGCAGGGAGGGGGCAAAGGGCAGGATGGGGCAAAGGGCAGGGAGGGGCAAAGGCAGGGGGGGGAAGGGCAGGGAGGGGGGCGAGGTGTCAAAGTCAGGTAGGGGGCTGCTGAGGGGGGCACAGGCCAGGGAGGGGGCGAGGGGGCAAAGGTCAGGGAGGGGGGCGAGGGGGCAAAAGGGCAGGGAGGGGGCGAGGGGGCAAAGGGCAGGGAGAGGGGCGAGGGGGCAAAGGGCAGGGAGGGGGGAAGGCAGGGAGGGGCGAGGGGGCAAGGGCAGGGATGGGGGCGAGGGGGCAAAGGGCAGGGAGGGTGGGGGCTAGGGGGCAAAGGGCAGGAGGGTGGGGGCGAAGGGCAAGGCGAGGGGTGGGTGGCGAAGGGCAGTTCAAGTGGTGGCAAAGGCATGGAAAAGGGGGGGCTAAGGCAGGGAAAGGGGGGGGCGAAGGGCAGGGAAGGGGGTGCGAAGGGCAGGGAAAGGGGGGTCGAAGGGCCGGTGAAAGGGGGGCGAAGGGCATGGAAAGGGGGGGCGAAGGGCAGGGAAGGGGGGGGCGCAGGGCGGGAAAGGGGGGGGGCGAGGGGGCAAAGGGCATGGATTGGTGGGGGCGAGGGGGCAAAGGGCGGGGAAAGGGGGGGCGAAGGGCAGGAAAAGGGGTGCGAAGGGCGGGAAAGGGGGGGGTGGGCGAAGGGGCAGGGAAGGGGGGGGCGAAGGGCATGGAAAGGGGGTGGCGAAGGGCGGGAAGGGGGGGCGAAGGGCAGAAAGGGGGGGGGCGAAGTGCAGTGGAAAGGGGGGGGGCGAAGGGCAGGGAAGAGGGTGGGCGAGGGCAAGGAAAGGGGGGGCGAAGGGCAGGAAGGGGGGGCCGAAGGGCAGGAAAGGGGGGGGCGAATGGCAGGAAAGGGGGGGGGCGAAGGCGGGAAAGGGGGGCGAAGGGCGGGAAGGGGGGGGCGAGGGATGGAAAAGGGGGGGGCGAAGGGCAGGGAAAGGGGGGTGGGAAGGGCCTGTAGGGGGGAGCGAAGGGCAGGGAAAGGGGTATGTGGGGGGGCGAAGGGCAGTGAAAGGTGGGGGGAGGGAAAGGGGGGGGCGAATGGCAGGGAAGGGGGGGCGAAGGCAGGGAAAGGGGGGTGGGGGGCGAAGGGCAGGGAAAAAAAAATGGGGGCGAAGGGCAGGGAAAGGGGTGGGGGAAGGGGGGGGTCGCGAAGGCAGTGAAAAGGGGGTGGCGAAGGGCAGAGGGAAAGGGGGGGGCGAAGGCCAAGGGAAAAGGGTGGGCGAAGGGATGGAAAGGGTGGGGCAAGGGCAGCAAAGGGAAGGGGGGGGGTGGGTTTGGTGGGGTGTGGTTGTGGTTTCTAAGAGGTCAGGGATGGGGGGGTCGAATGGCAATGGAGTGGGGGGGGGGGCGAATTTCATGTTTGAAAGGGGTGTGTGTTGGTTTTCTTAATTTCATTGCATGTGGGTGAGGTGTGTTGGTATTTTTTGCGAGTGTCCTTTACAGGTGGGTGTGCCTTTTGACTTTATTTTGTTTTTCTGCCATGTCAACGTGCAAGTTTTTTACTTTGTATTTTTTTTCTCCTTTCCTTTCTCCTTTTTTTTTTCTCCTGTCCTCTTTTTTTTGTTTTCTTCCTTTTCCTATTCTTTTTTTTTTCTTCCTTTTCCTTATGTCTTTTTTGGGGGGGGGGGGGGGCGCGAAGGCAGGGAAAGGGGGGCGGCGAAGTGCAGGGAACGGGGGTTGCGGCGAAGGGCAGGGAAAGGGGGGCGCGAAGTGGCATGGAAAGGGGGGGGCGCCGGAAGGGCATGGGAAAGTGGGTGCGGCGAAGGCATGGAAGGGGGGGGCGGGAGAAGGCAGGGAAAGGGGGGGGGGGGCGGCGAAGTGGCATGGAAGAAGGGGGGGCGGCGAAGGGCCGGGAATAGGGGGGGAGCGAAGGGGCATTGGTGGTGGGGCAAAGGGCCGGTGAGGGGGGCGAGGGCCGGGGGTGGTGAAAGGGCCGGGCCGGGGGGGTGAAAGGGCCGGGGTTGAAGAAGGGCGTGGGAGTGGAAAGGCCGGGGTGGTGGTGGGTGAAGTGCCGTGCCTGTTTGGGGGTGAATTGCTGGCCTTGGGGGGGTTAAGGGGCCGGGGGGTGAGTGGACGGGCCTTGTGAAGCCTCTGGTTGCGGGGGTGAGGGCCCGGCGGGGGGGTGAAGGGCCATGCCGGGGGGGTGGGGGGGCGAAGGTCAGTCGGGGGGGGGGGGGCAAAGGCCCGGGAGGGGGGGGGGGCAAAGGGCCGGCGGTGTGGGGTGAAGGGCCGGGCCGTGGGGGGGTTAAGGGTGCCGGGGGTTGAAGGGCCGGTGGATTGAAGGGCCGGGGGTGGGGGAAGGTACTACAAACAGGTCCAGTCGGGTGGTGGGTGAAGGGCTGCCGGAGGGGGGGGGTTAAGGGCCGGGGGGGGGGTGAAGGGCCGGGCCGGGTGAGCGCCCCCGCCTGGGCCGGGTTTTGGGTGGTTCTCTTTTTTTTCTTTTATTTTTTTGTTTCCTCCTTTTCTTCTAGTGTTGTTCCAGTCCTTGGTTGTGCCTTGGCCAGTCCCCTGGGTGTTGTGTGCCTTGTTCATCCTTGCCGTTTCATCGCCGAGGCCATTGTTGGTTTGGGGGGTTAAAGCCGTCCCCTTTGAAAATCCGCTTCAGACCGCGTTTACTACTCTCACCGGGCCGCGCTCCTCCTCGCCGTTCCCCTCGGCGGTCTCCGTCCGTTTCCCTCCGGCGATGCGGAGCTGAGAATGTCAGGTCAGGAGGTGGTGTGGGCCGCCGGCCCGTGCAAGCTTCCCGAACTTGATACGAGCCTGAGCAGCTCGCGCGGGATGGGGAGCTGGGGGGCCAGCCTCTAGGCCTGAAAGGTGAGAGCGGCGAGAGCGTGCTCTGGGTTTGTGGGTGGGAGCGGTCTTTGGTATGGCTCACCGGGATAAGGGTGATGTTTGTTAAGGTCCCGCGATGGGTGATAATGGGAGGGTTTGCCCGTTTCTTCTGCGGGAATTGCTGTTGGGGTCAAGTCCGGGCAGCCGTTTAGGAGGGTGGGCGTGGGGGGTGAGAAAGCGAGTGTGGTGTGTGTGTGTGTGTTGCCTTTGGCCCGTCCTCCGCCTCAGGCCTATGAGCGGTGGCGTGTGGTGGACCAAGCCTGGCCCAAGGTTCCAATGGGATGTGCCGCTAGGGACACGGGAGACACATACGACACGGACCTCGAACACTTTCACAAATATATAGTATATATATTTCATATTGGAGATTGGTGGTGGGTATGGACTAAGTGAAGGGGAATAGCTAACCTGACATAAGACATAATACTATGTAATGATTATGTCTAATTATTAATGGTAATGTGTTAAACTAACACGCTCCATAAAATGGTAATATATGAGGTTATATGTTATATATGTGTGAAAAGATATGGGAAGGATACCTCAATTGTGAGGTTTTATAACCACATAAACCAGTCTTTTTAGATCGATAATAGTATCCTTAATAATCATTGGAGTGTCCCTCAAGTGTGATCCCTATTTGATCCACTGCAGAACAAAGCCTCTATAGTCTATAGGAAGGGCTAGAACCTTTAAAGTATTTTAGCTCGCTACTAAACTCAAGTCAAGCAAATCATTCGATCATCCCGTCTTGGGGGTCCCTTGGGTAATCACAATGTTGGACGCAGCCGTGTTCACTTGTAGACATCTGTAATTAAACCATTTTGTTCCCAAGCAGAGGTACCAACACATTGTATCTACAGTTTCCATCAATTGTCAGCAGCACTTATATAGTTTTTATCGCATTCAGTGTGGAAGGCGGTCACAGACGTTGGCCGCACGACAGGTTCTAGCACCCTCTTCCTGAGCACAGGAGAAATTTCATTAAGGGTTAAATACTCATAGTGTCTCTCGACATTTCAAATCCCGACATACCAAGATCCCAAGTCAATGACTATTATGGGACTTGAGAGCATTTCTCCTTGTGCTCTAGGTGGCGATGCTTTAAAAAACTCCTCTGCAGACGGAAACGTTCTGGATCCACCAGTTGGGTAC
Organism: Ascaphus truei; assembly: GCA_036426205.1. Taxonomy (NCBI): domain Eukaryota; kingdom Metazoa; phylum Chordata; class Amphibia; order Anura; family Ascaphidae; genus Ascaphus; species Ascaphus truei. Next base: position 110,822 of record WSYH01000053.1, read on the forward strand.
TTTGACCCCTGGTGGATTGAACGAGTGTCTGGTATGTCAGTACGCTGGTCTATCTCTTCCCTCTGACAATTTTCCCAGTCTTTTAGTCTCCTGTGCCATCCATTTTTCTGTATCCATCCTTCCCATATCTTTTTCTGATCTTGTAGGCAGGCATTCTGTAATCACTTGCATTCTATTAATATATTATTATTGTTTATGTGTTATTACTCCTGATTTGGCCCTAACCTCATATATTTACCATTTATATGTAGTGTGTTAGTTTAACACATTACCATTTATTATATACATATATTACATAGTATTCTGTCTTAGGATATTAGTCAGGTTAGCTATTCCCCTTCACTTAGTCCATACCTCCCACATCTCAATATGAAATATATATTATATTTTTTTTATATAATATACATTAATATATATATTTTTATTCATATTTTTATTATTATTTTAATCCCTTTGTTTATTGTTTTGGGTTATTTATAATACAGATTTCTATCTATAACATTGATATTAGAGTTGGTGTTTATTCCTGTTGGAATTTAAGATTGATATGTCGTTATGTGTATTAGACATTCATTTTACCTAATAGTTATTATTCACCCAATTTAATATGCTTTTATTCATTTGATTGATCTTGTTAAGTGTGTGTGTATATTTATATGAGTTCATTTTGTCTTCAACGTAGTCATTTGATCACTACAATATGTTTACTATTAGTCTTTTTGTTTTCTCTTCATATTTGTGTCTATCATTAGTGTGGTATTTATTAGTTCATTGAGTGTGCACCCATAGCCTATTATAATCAGCTGGATTTAGGGTTGCTAGGACACCATAAGGGTATATATACATATCCCAGCATCCCTTCTTCATCACCCTTTGAAAAAGTCGCCCTGTGCGACGAAAACGTCATAGGGACTCACTCACGCATCACGCACGACATTACGTCATCAGCATGCGCAGAAGCGCCGGTTCTGAGCGCGAAACAGTAAAGCGGCCATCCAGCACAGGAGATATTCTCGGAATCCTGAGACGTTTGCTGTTAATATCCGAGGCACCCTGGAAATCCTGACGGATCACTGACCCTTCATCTCTGGAGACTGATGGACTTTGATCCCACTGCAGATACCGGATGGTGGTGATATTCACAAAAGGCTTTTAATTCCTGTACCCTTGTGAGTAATTTTCTTCCCCCTCCCCCTTCCCATCATTAAATATACGGTTTTATACTATGGGCGTGCGCTCTCTTCTCTCTCTTTTTCTGTAGATTCATGGATGTGGTTCATCCCTTTTTGAGAGCAGCCGTAGACCCCCATACAACATCGCCATTTGCATCATTTATTGGACATTTTGAAAGGACTGGTTTTTATTTCTTCCCTTCCTCCTCATTCACAGTTTGATGTTAGTTATTTGGTGTTAATTTAGCACTATTCAATTATTATTTATATATTAGGGCACTTGCATCTGACACTGATGTTGGTTTATCTTTTTATATTTGATTTGGATTATTATCATCTTAGGCGCGGCTTTATTGTTTCTGTCTTCTTTCTGTGTGTCATATACATACATACATACACACACCGGGACCCCCCCCTATAGCGCATATGAACCCCCAAGTAACCACACATATATATATATCTAGCGTATAAGTGTCAAGAGGAGTGGTCTACTATACATGGCAATATCATATTTAAAACCAGAGACCGAACATAAACACAGACAGCGCCCCAGTGCTACATCAAAATACACAAATACACGTATCGTTACTATATATTTCTGAAAGCTTGTATTTTCTTCTGTCTGCACTGTCCCTAGCGGCAATCTCATTGGTCCCATTGTCCCTCCTCCCCCGCAACCTCTCACTTGCCTTAGGCGTATGACGTCCAAAGGTCAAACACACACACACACACCACACACAGCAAACTTCACTTCCACACCCTCCCTCTCCGGTGCCCGAAATCATTCGCACGGTGGTTCCTTACCCGGATCCCGTTGTTCGGGCTTGGCTGTCGCGGTTGATGGGGGAGAGTGGTGAAATCATTCCCTAGGAGCCGTTGGTTCGCCTGCTGTGCGCCGCTTCAATCCCTCCGCTCGATGCAGTGGTCGTTTGGTGGTTTTGGGCGCCAGGGTATGTGGTGTCTCGGGTTGGGAGAGCGTGTCTCCCGCGTGGGCTGGTGGGGGCTCCGGCTGTATCGGGGGGCGGGTGCGCTAGGTTCCCCCCGCGCGGTGCGCCTCCAGCACAGCAGAGGGCTGTGGGTGGTGTGTTGGGGTGGGTGGTGCCGGGGGACCTCTGACTAACAGTCTACCCACAGGCCCTTCTGCCGTACCGAGGTGTGAGGGGGGGGGACAAGCACCTGGACTGAATCACCGCTACCCACACCACTCATGAACCTGCTCCACACCGCCCCATGCCACACCACTCTGTCTGTTCTCCTCCTACCCCGGCTGATGGACGCGACCGCCCGTCGTCCGGGTGGGTTGGGTGAACGGTCACGCGCCATGCCGGAGACTGAGGTGAGGGGAGGTCGGGGACAAGCGTCGGGCAGATTTGAGAGGCGAGGGGTGGGGGAGGAGTGCCGGGGACAAGGTGACCCCAGCGCCGGAGAGAGGGTGTGGGAAACAAGCGCAGGGGACGAGGTGAACACACCGGGACATGGAGGAGATTGATGAGGTCCGCAGGGGGGGAGAGTGATGTGGGTGCAGGGGGGGGTGATAGTGAATTGGGGTACAGGGGGGGGAGATGTGATGTGGGTGGCAGGGGTGGAGAGTGGCCGTCTGGTGCGGGGTAAAGACTGATGTCCGTGTCCCGGGGGGGAACGGAGCTTAACGGGGTGGAACCGAGCGGGGAAGGGGGGGGGGGCAAATAATCTAGGAACTGGGGAGGGAGCGGAGACAGGGGATCGGGGAAAATTTACTCCCGGGCACGCCCGGTTATATCAGCTAGTATATATCTGTGTGTGTGTGTGTTTGTGGTGTGTGTGTGTGGTGGTTTTAGGTTCTAAAGTTCAGCCTAAAGCTTCATTTCAGCATGTAATCCCGCCTCAATCATCAAGTATACAAAATCAACAGAAGAAGCAGCACGAAAAAACAAAAAAAAAATATATATATAATATGATGGAAACGTCCCAACAATATAACCACATGGGGTAGTGGCAGCTCCGATGTAAAAATACTTTCCCCCAATCGTCCTATTCCCTCTTCTAAGGGATATAGAGACGGGATATAAACGGAGCCTAATTACAAACCGCCAGTGCTAAATGTTTCCTTCGCCCACTCACATGGTGTGAGATGGATACAGGCGTATGAGTGAAACCAAACCTCCTTCTACATAGAAGGCCCGCTGCAGAAATCCAGAAACCTTACGGACCACAAGCCAGATTCAGAACCATACCAGCGATTTCCTCTCCTCCGCTCGAGATAAAAAAGGCCAGCCCTATTACAGACATGCCATTTACTTCTATAAGAACAACATAAGGTACAAAATACACTCACCAATATTGCAAGCGTTTAGACACCCTGGGCAGGGTGCCAGGCCGGAAAATGCTGACACAAATGGTGAAAGGTGCACGCACATCACCTCTCTGTTCTCTCCTCCTCTACTTGGCCCCCACCCCAGCTCCTCCACCCTCCTCATCATTGCTGCATTACACAGCAGCAGCCATCCAGGATGGAAGAAGCATGGCCCATCCCCCTACAACTCTGTACAGAGAGGTATACCAGGTATACACACCACATACATGTCCAATAGGTAAACCTGAACATACATGTCCCAGAGAGGTAATACCGCGACACATACAGTCCAGAGAGGTAATACAAGACACATACATGGCCAGTATTACCTCTCATTTTTTTATTCTGACAGTGTCCAAATACAGACCGTCCGGTCCACACCTGGCAAAACCTAACCCAGGGTCCAGAACCAGCAATGAGAGACCTTCCTCCCGAGGGTGGGGGGATGACTCACTCCAGAAGCCCACATCACAGCAGGAAACCGATATGAACGTGGTGTACAACGCCTCAGATCTAGTGCTGGCTCCATACTGCCCCACGCATTTGTTTTGGCAAGGACTTTCCTCATGGGCTCTGATCCTTAGGTAAAAGTCCTTCGAAATCGTCCCCATAATGGTCGTGACATCACGACTCCAGAAAAAACACCTGGTTAGGTAACATATGACAACAAGGTACACCTTAAAGAAATATACACTACCAGCCCCCCAGGGCCATTGACAGGGGTGAACAGCTGGGGACAGTGTCCCGGCCCGGTGGCCCTAGGAGTACCCGCGGCCGGATCAAGCAATTAGGCCCAACCTGTCCTTTGCCGCCAGAAAAAAGGAAGGGTCCCCCGCTCTCCCCCAGCTGCAAGCCTCCCCCACACTGACTGTCCCACGCTTCTGATGTCCAAACGCATCACATTTCACCAGGTCCGCCCCATGCTGGGTTGCATGCGGAAGCCCAGCCAAGCTTACTCTTCCGGTCGTGCGACTTCAAGGGCCTGGCTGTGCCAGAAGCTTGGCATGGGACAGATATGGGAGAGGCCCGCAGCTGGTGAGAGTATGGGGCATGGTGCAAACAAGTGTTTTGGGGGTGGCTACCTGCTTTGTCCAGGCCACCGGCTCCCCGCAAACACCAGGCCCGGCCAGAGACCTGACACCTTAGACCACCCCAAGGTCGGGTTTATATGTAATTTGTTTTTTTTATACAGTATGTATTTGTATTTATTATATGTGTAGCCCGAGTCCCCCTACCCTGTGCCTCCGGTGCGGGGTGGACTGTTTATGGTTCCATGGAGCTCCCATGATCAGACATGGGGGCTGCCATTTTGGTGAGTTATTCAGACGCAAGCGTGAGGGCGCGAATGCGCAGAGTAAAGGAGTGTATTGGCCATCTTAGTTAGGCTCCGCACATCCCTGTCGTGGACTACTTGTCCAGAATCCCTAGAGGGAGGGACTTGCCCAGGGGGTTGGCCCACGTCCAATGTTGATTGCGCAGTGGGAAAGACAGATATCCTCTGCATGCAGGGATGGCGCAATTCAGTCCTGGACGGAGGAGGCCAGAGAAGAAGGTATGTCCATGAGCAGTGGCTTCCTGGCCTATCCGAGATCTTGCCCCTATGCCCCATTTAGGATCTGAGCCATAGTAGAAGGAGTGTGTGCAGGAAGGCCCCAGATATGCAATCTTCCCCTTACTGATATTTCTGCACCGGTTACCGTACAGCCATGCGGTGCTCTGCAAACCTGGATCAGCCGAATTAGCCAGAACATTCATGTGAGACCCTCCGTCTGGAGCTCACCCCACGCGGAGGGGATCAGGACCCTTAGGAGAGAGGGGATTTGGTTGTTGTATTCCCCCGCAATGTGGAACCCGCTCCAATCCATCTCGACAACGCCCTGTGGTACTGGCGTACCCAGGCAGGTACCCAACGTGCATCTAACTCCACATGGGTAGCGCTACCTCCACCTTTGGTTGGGAATTCTGGGACAACTGATACCTGGGGTATTGGTGTCACAGCATCCTCAGTACTTTGGGAAACCTCCACGACGTGTTGAGGCACTGGGGTTCATACTGTGGGTACAGTTTATTATATGTATCATGTGTTAATGTGTGTACATTAAAACCTTAATTATATACCATGTGTTGTGTATTTACTTATTACGTATATCTGTTCTGTGAGGTTTCGCCCGCCAATGATGGGATCCCACTCAGTGGTGGAGGCTCTTCACACAAGGAGCAGAGCCACCCCAGGCTACCAGAGGTGGAGGCTTAGGCCTCCTTGTGAGCAAAAGATACAGCAGCATGCGTAGTGGCCCCACTTAGTTCCCTTAGGCATAGGGACAAGGGGCTACATTTGGAGGCGCTGCAGAGATCAAAAACCTATGGTGCCCGAGATAGCGAACAAATTTAGGGAACGCAAATTCGTCCCTCCAACAATAGGTCTCGCATTGGCCGTGGTAGTTTTCCATTAGCCCTCCCCGCCAGGTGTCTTTGTGGGGGACATCCGGCCCTGCACACCGGCCAACAGTAAGTCTTCAACCTCCCTAAGGCTGTTTCCCTGGTTAGCGGATCCGGGCCCCTAAGAAGAGCCAAAATGTGACTCCTACCTACAGCTGGTGTAGTCATAGTTAACAGCTGGCAACGAGTTTAAGTGAAAATGATAGCACACCGACCCTGCATTTTTCCAGAAGCCCTATCCACTGGTTTGCCCCCTCATATACCCTACTCCATGCAGATGGAGGATTTCAGTCCCCACACATCAGTGGGTCCTGCACGTCCATCCCCTGGAATAATCCCCTACAGAACAAAGCTAATCCAGAGTCATCTCACAGCGACGGTTGGATTGCCCGTAGTCAAAATCCTAAATCCTGTTAATACCTTGAATGTGGAGTACAGTTTTTGGTTGGCCACCACGTCCTCCATAAAGAAGACATTATGGCACTGAAAAAAGTGCCTAGAAGAGCCACCAAATTAATAAAGTGGATGGAAAATCTGGTTTAATTATAATGGGGGAGGCTAGCTAATTTTAGATTTGTTTTTACATTAGAACATAGACATCTAGAGAAGGGATATGAAACTTATAACAAATATATTCGAGGACATACAAGGAGCTTTTCAAAGAACTATTCATCCCAATGCGTACAAAAGGAGCTTGGGGCCATCCTTAAGGTTGGAGGAAAAGAGATTCCCCCAGCAGCAAAGAAAAGGGTTCTTTAAGTAAGGGCAGTTTTAAAATGTTGATTCCATCATTGCCCATGGAGACTGTGATTGCAAGATAATTGCAATAGAATATCTTCAAAAATAAAGGTTGGCATTTTTTTGAAAAGGCAGGGGATATACCAAATAAGTAAACATGGAAGGTGTTGATCCAGGGGAGTAATCGATTGCCAGAGTTTTTGGATTCGGAATTTATATTCCCCTTATGAGAATCATTAAATGTATTTCACTGGGGTTTTTTTGCTTCTTCTGGATCAATATTCTGTAAATACAAATATAGGATAAGTATCTGTCGTCTAAATATAGCATAGTGAACGTGATGTAATACGCCGTTTTTTTCAATTATCTACTACTGGTATGGTAACTCTTTAACTTCTTTATGTCATTTTCACATCAAGTCCCAATTTACCCTTCTTTGGGAGGCTCTCTTTTTCTCCAAACTCAGGGCACCTCGTCGTGTGATCTCTTGTGGACTTGAATAACTTGATCCATGAATGACACTAAAATTTTTTTTAATTCATAAACCCATTGTGATCTATTACATATTTCACTTGCACAAGACCAACTGAGTGTGTAGAGGCTCTCACCTCCCTTTCTTGTGCCTGAAAACATGTATCTACAACCCTTTCAGTTTTTGAATGTGAATGGTACTTTCCCCTTCGCAACTCTGTATCTCCTCTTATTTGAGTTCAATTCATCAATGAAGATTTGTCAAGGGGCTACAATACATTCACTGTGTTCAAACCAAATCTCTATTCTTCACCTACCATCAAAGGGATTTTTATTGAACCTTTTACATGCTTGTAATAGGAGTTTAGAGGTTATTTTAAGAAACCTCCCTCAGATAAAAACAATCATCTAGGGTAGAAAAATTGTCATGGAAGAACTAAAGGTAGGAATTCCTGAGAGTAATCAGACCAAGCAAAAAAAAAGGGTACAGAAATAGTGACGGATTGCATTGGTGAGGCTATTAGGCCTTTCTCAATAATAATGATTAATTCAGACACTCTACAATACCACCTTCAAGCACAAAAAATATGTCCATTAGAAATTGGAATACAATGTTCTCTATTTGAGCCCCCCACAACACCAATAGCTATCACCTTTCCTAAGTGCAACAATGTTTTGCAGAATACTGCAGGTAGCGCCATTATCTCTCCGGGGTGGGAGTTGATGGACTCCATTATTTCCCATTATGTGTTTATAATTAATCAACCATCTGTCAAACTAAAGTCTTACCTGAGGGAAACGCTCCAGTCATTGACTCCTCTTAGGGATTCATGAAACCCAAGTACAAAGGTGTTTTACCTGTGACTTGCATCTCTCTACATTTGTATAGAACAACACAAGGATTTTCTAGTAATAGACACTCTTGTTACATAGATGAATTGGCTAGCTTAGGAGAACAAATAATAATTTGTTCTTTCTAGTTATATATTCAATTTCATTTTAAATCACAGTTATTTTCTTTTTTAATGTGTATTCTATTTACAGAGGTCTGTGGAATGGCCTGGCACCAAGCTCACCCCCAGCTATGCCAGCTCATCTCTACATGGGGATATTAGAAAGGAGAATGTCTCCCCCCTCACGGCTTGGGGCAGGGCTTGTGTACTATGGATGTTTCATAGGATGGACATCATTTATTATTGGGGAAGGTGAAGACGACAATGTCAGAGATATCCTATTATCGTTCAACCATAACGACATTGACCTACAATCACGCATGACATCAGTTTCACACTCTATTGTTTTTCAGATGTACTCTTCCGTTGGGTGAGGATTTTGCATTAACACGCATTTCAAATCAGTCAATTTTAACAGTTTTATTTGCATGCCCCTAGCACCACCATGGAAAATGTTTGTGAGAACTAACCCAATTGTCAATATACTGTTATAGAATGAAAGAAATGTGCTCCTTTGAAAGATATTTCTGGGAGCAATCAAAGACCACAGAGTAAAACTGTTAGGAAAGGCTATTGTTAATCACTACTATTAGAGGCCTTTAATAACGTTTCAATGCCTGATTGATTAAATCCAGTTTGTGGAGATGTCTCTAGTAATTGATATGATATTCAAAACACCAAAAGAACAGTCAAGATACGGGCATTGGGGCTCAGCTAATTATAGCTAATTTAACCATCATGCAATAATTCCATCATTAACCCAATCTTGGCCCCTGATTGCCAAAACAAATTCATGTTATGTAAAAAAAAAGACAAGAAATGTAAGATATTTTGGCACTGAGATAGTGAAATCCATGAGTTACTATTTCGTAAAAGATCTCTACCACCAATGAATTACGGTGCTGTAGGTGCTGATGCAACTGACTGCCCATTTAGTTAAAGGGATTTCGTTTTTGAATCATTAGCAACAGTAAGTTTAAGATTAAGGGGACATATCAACTGCTTAACCACTCATGTTTCCTATATGATTACTACTGCGCTTGTGGTTCCGCAACCAGTGGGGGGGCGTCCCACTCGGCCCTAAGCACCGGTTTCTGACCACAGCGCAGTATTTTAGTAGAAACCTCATTCCTAGTCTTCTAGACATTTTTCACTCATATCACCACAACAATCCTGTGTCCCCTAAATGATGGGATAAGAGCAGTCCCTTTCAAATCTGCAAAGGGACCATTTGAAGACTCTGATTTAAAAGAGAATCTGTGTTGGATTTATCTGGGTGCTTATGCACTAAGGTCAATGGCTTTGCGTTTCTGCTTTGCCAAAACGCAGTTTCGTTCAAAAGTGAAGCCGGGGACCAGGCGTGCACTAATTCCTTGAGGCCATTTTTAACATACCGCTGAATATAGCTCAGACACCACAGCGTACGTGATGCTATTTTTCCCTGCTAGCGTTCTTAACCTTTCGTACGCTAGCGGATAGAAAAAAAAGCGCTTGTGAACATTTGATTGAGATTTGCCATCTCCATGCAATACTGTTACAGGCGATCTGTATCCTAAAATAAATACCTTTTATAATAGTGTAGAGTGGCAGGGGGTCTCCGAGTGACCGCATTGTTTCAGGTCCGAGGACTCCCTACTTCATTGATATAGGCCCCGTTAGGTGGCCCGGTATCCCCTGTCAGTTTAAGGCTCCCGCGTCACGTGACCGGGTTATTTACATTCTGCAGGGGATACCGGGACCCCATAAGGGGCCTAATACTCCTGAAGTAGGGGGTCCCGGACCTGAAACCAATGCGGTTCCAGCTCAGAGACCCCCTGCACATCTACACTAAGTATTAAAACACACATAACAATAAACAATATTTCATTACCATAGTGGCTATACGCTATGGTAATGATCTGCTTTAATGTATTTTAATATAGTGTTGGGAGCAGGGTGTCCCCCCTGAGCGGAACCGCATTGATTCTGCCTCAGAGATCCCCTGCTTCCGAGTACAGGCCCCGGTATGGGGCAATCGAGCCCAAGTCGCCTCCATCTGTATAGCGTCCAAACGGACGTGGGCTCTATAAGATGGTGTCCGCACTGGCACCCGATGCCCCATACCGGGGCCGTACTCGTGGAGCAGGGGTCTCTGAGCAGAAATCAATGCTTTTCATCTCTGGGACCCCCTTCCTCCCGCACATTATTATTAAATTTACATAATGCAGCTTCCTTACCTAGCTGGATAGCCCGCTAAACAATGACGGGGTTAAGGCATAATAGCATGTTTATTGGGAACAAATTTCCCCAATAAACATTGCAATACACAACATACAATACAGTATGTGGGCAAATAAGATTACGTAAATAAAAGAACATGGCCGGTCTCACAGTGGTCCTGTACCAAGCGATAGCGTGGAACTCCCTCCGCCTTCTGATTGGCTCTAGTAGACCATGTACCGAGGCTTGATGGAGAAAACGGATGTGACATCTTGTGAAAGCCTTGAGGGGGGTCACATGTTACTATAGCCAATCAGAGTTTGGATGTATTTCCACGCTCTGATTTGGCTACCGTACCATGGGAGACCGGCATGTTTCTTTTCATGACGTCATTTTAAAGGCAATTGAAGCAAAGCCATTCGATTGGCTGTGTCTTTTCAGTGCCTTTAGAATTACGTCATCATTTTTTTTTGGATCGGCCAAATCACATGTTTTTTCACACGGCCGCAATCAATCAGGACCGTGGGAACCGTTGATCCAAAGTGACGTCATAGGCCTATAAAAGCTATGTCGCCTCATTTTGAGCCAGCGCCGCGGAGGGGGAACACCTCCCTCCTAAGAAGAGAAGAAGGCCTGTCGAAAGAAGAATGGAAGAAGTGGAGAAGACCCCAAAAGAGCACCCCAAAGAAGAAAGAAGAAAGCAAACAGAACAAGTGGTTTGTTTAGGTTTTTTATTATGGGCTACTCGTGTGGATTGGTTCCTGTGCTTCCGTGTCGCATGGATTTTTCGGTGATTGGACAATCTAATGGTGAGTAAACAAAAGAAACGTTTATTATTTTTACTTTTAACACATGTTTTTTCTTTCTTTTTCTGATTTTGTGATTTGATTCAAATATCTTGTAATGTTTTTTTGCAGTCCCATTTAATGCCTGTGAATGTATCTAGTATTAACATACATTCACGGACACTGATGGGTGTATGTATGTGAGTTGTGTAATGTAAAGTCTTGGCATGATGCTCTATTATATTGGTCCCGAGACCTGTATGTTATGGTTTATCTAATCTGTTATGGAGGATCAGCTGTTGTGGTTACCCCATCAGGCGGCTGCTTTGGAGCGACACCGATGTAACAGAAGTTTTCAGATTATATATCTGCCTCTTTAACAAAGTGACAGACCATGTCATCCACTCTGGTTACTATGCCTATTAAAGAGCAACCATAGTGGACCTGTCCTCTCTTAAACCCGATAATTCCTCATCCTAGTTGAGAACGATTAGGGTAGCGTTTTGTGATGTCCCCCAGAATGAGACGCCCGTTGTGAACGGAGGGCCAGTAGCCTGCAGATTTGGCAGCCCAATCTTGTTGGAGCACTGAAGAATACCATACAGTATCTGACCTCTCAAGGAACTTTCTTTAACAAATAACAATGAAAGGACCACAAAAATCCAGTTACAACCAGCCACACCCCATGGATATGCCGCCAGACTTCGGCCAGATCCGTTCATTACTCCTATTGGTGACTATGAGATTAAAATTATTCACACACAGGATAGCTTGAGATCATACTATCCTTGTGAGTTGCACTTCTTTCCCCCTCAAATTGAATCAAAAAGTATGTTACTTTTTACAATATTACAACCTGTCTGGCGACAAACACTTTAAATTCGAGCTTCCCCGCGGCTAGTCCCCCCCCCACCCCGACGATTTTCGGGGAATAACTTTCTGTGTATTGAGGTTTGGTGAAGACTGGTTTTCCTCTGATCAAATGACTACGTTGAAGACTATAAATGAACTCATATATATATACACACACATTAACAAGATCAATCAAATGAATAAAAGCATATTAAAATTGGGTAAATAATAACTAATTAGGTAAATAATGTCTAATACACATAACGACATATCAATCTTAAATTCCAACAGGAATAAACACCAACTCTAATATCAATGTAGATATAGAATATCTATAATTATAAATAACCCAAAACAATATAAACAAAGGGAAACATTTTTTTTAATAAAATAAAAATTATGAATAAAAAATATATTAATGTATATTTAATATATAAAAATATATATATACTAGCTGATAAACCCGGCGTTGCCCGTGATTGCTGGGGCGGGGGGCGTGGAGAGGCGGGGAAGGGCAGGGAGGGGGCCGAAGGGCAGGGAGGGGGCAAAGGGCAGGGAGGGGGCAAAGGGCAGGGAGGGGGCAAAGGGCAGGGAGGGGCAAAGGCAGGGGGGGGAAGGGCAGGGAGGGGGGCGAGGTGTCAAAGTCAGGTAGGGGGCTGCTGAGGGGGGCACAGGCCAGGGAGGGGGCGAGGGGGCAAAGGTCAGGGAGGGGGGCGAGGGGGCAAAAGGGCAGGGAGGGGGCGAGGGGGCAAAGGGCAGGGAGAGGGGCGAGGGGGCAAAGGGCAGGGAGGGGGGAAGGCAGGGAGGGGCGAGGGGGCAAGGGCAGGGATGGGGGCGAGGGGGCAAAGGGCAGGGAGGGTGGGGGCTAGGGGGCAAAGGGCAGGAGGGTGGGGGCGAAGGGCAAGGCGAGGGGTGGGTGGCGAAGGGCAGTTCAAGTGGTGGCAAAGGCATGGAAAAGGGGGGGCTAAGGCAGGGAAAGGGGGGGGCGAAGGGCAGGGAAGGGGGTGCGAAGGGCAGGGAAAGGGGGGTCGAAGGGCCGGTGAAAGGGGGGCGAAGGGCATGGAAAGGGGGGGCGAAGGGCAGGGAAGGGGGGGGCGCAGGGCGGGAAAGGGGGGGGGCGAGGGGGCAAAGGGCATGGATTGGTGGGGGCGAGGGGGCAAAGGGCGGGGAAAGGGGGGGCGAAGGGCAGGAAAAGGGGTGCGAAGGGCGGGAAAGGGGGGGGTGGGCGAAGGGGCAGGGAAGGGGGGGGCGAAGGGCATGGAAAGGGGGTGGCGAAGGGCGGGAAGGGGGGGCGAAGGGCAGAAAGGGGGGGGGCGAAGTGCAGTGGAAAGGGGGGGGGCGAAGGGCAGGGAAGAGGGTGGGCGAGGGCAAGGAAAGGGGGGGCGAAGGGCAGGAAGGGGGGGCCGAAGGGCAGGAAAGGGGGGGGCGAATGGCAGGAAAGGGGGGGGGCGAAGGCGGGAAAGGGGGGCGAAGGGCGGGAAGGGGGGGGCGAGGGATGGAAAAGGGGGGGGCGAAGGGCAGGGAAAGGGGGGTGGGAAGGGCCTGTAGGGGGGAGCGAAGGGCAGGGAAAGGGGTATGTGGGGGGGCGAAGGGCAGTGAAAGGTGGGGGGAGGGAAAGGGGGGGGCGAATGGCAGGGAAGGGGGGGCGAAGGCAGGGAAAGGGGGGTGGGGGGCGAAGGGCAGGGAAAAAAAAATGGGGGCGAAGGGCAGGGAAAGGGGTGGGGGAAGGGGGGGGTCGCGAAGGCAGTGAAAAGGGGGTGGCGAAGGGCAGAGGGAAAGGGGGGGGCGAAGGCCAAGGGAAAAGGGTGGGCGAAGGGATGGAAAGGGTGGGGCAAGGGCAGCAAAGGGAAGGGGGGGGGTGGGTTTGGTGGGGTGTGGTTGTGGTTTCTAAGAGGTCAGGGATGGGGGGGTCGAATGGCAATGGAGTGGGGGGGGGGGCGAATTTCATGTTTGAAAGGGGTGTGTGTTGGTTTTCTTAATTTCATTGCATGTGGGTGAGGTGTGTTGGTATTTTTTGCGAGTGTCCTTTACAGGTGGGTGTGCCTTTTGACTTTATTTTGTTTTTCTGCCATGTCAACGTGCAAGTTTTTTACTTTGTATTTTTTTTCTCCTTTCCTTTCTCCTTTTTTTTTTCTCCTGTCCTCTTTTTTTTGTTTTCTTCCTTTTCCTATTCTTTTTTTTTTCTTCCTTTTCCTTATGTCTTTTTTGGGGGGGGGGGGGGGCGCGAAGGCAGGGAAAGGGGGGCGGCGAAGTGCAGGGAACGGGGGTTGCGGCGAAGGGCAGGGAAAGGGGGGCGCGAAGTGGCATGGAAAGGGGGGGGCGCCGGAAGGGCATGGGAAAGTGGGTGCGGCGAAGGCATGGAAGGGGGGGGCGGGAGAAGGCAGGGAAAGGGGGGGGGGGGCGGCGAAGTGGCATGGAAGAAGGGGGGGCGGCGAAGGGCCGGGAATAGGGGGGGAGCGAAGGGGCATTGGTGGTGGGGCAAAGGGCCGGTGAGGGGGGCGAGGGCCGGGGGTGGTGAAAGGGCCGGGCCGGGGGGGTGAAAGGGCCGGGGTTGAAGAAGGGCGTGGGAGTGGAAAGGCCGGGGTGGTGGTGGGTGAAGTGCCGTGCCTGTTTGGGGGTGAATTGCTGGCCTTGGGGGGGTTAAGGGGCCGGGGGGTGAGTGGACGGGCCTTGTGAAGCCTCTGGTTGCGGGGGTGAGGGCCCGGCGGGGGGGTGAAGGGCCATGCCGGGGGGGTGGGGGGGCGAAGGTCAGTCGGGGGGGGGGGGGCAAAGGCCCGGGAGGGGGGGGGGGCAAAGGGCCGGCGGTGTGGGGTGAAGGGCCGGGCCGTGGGGGGGTTAAGGGTGCCGGGGGTTGAAGGGCCGGTGGATTGAAGGGCCGGGGGTGGGGGAAGGTACTACAAACAGGTCCAGTCGGGTGGTGGGTGAAGGGCTGCCGGAGGGGGGGGGTTAAGGGCCGGGGGGGGGGTGAAGGGCCGGGCCGGGTGAGCGCCCCCGCCTGGGCCGGGTTTTGGGTGGTTCTCTTTTTTTTCTTTTATTTTTTTGTTTCCTCCTTTTCTTCTAGTGTTGTTCCAGTCCTTGGTTGTGCCTTGGCCAGTCCCCTGGGTGTTGTGTGCCTTGTTCATCCTTGCCGTTTCATCGCCGAGGCCATTGTTGGTTTGGGGGGTTAAAGCCGTCCCCTTTGAAAATCCGCTTCAGACCGCGTTTACTACTCTCACCGGGCCGCGCTCCTCCTCGCCGTTCCCCTCGGCGGTCTCCGTCCGTTTCCCTCCGGCGATGCGGAGCTGAGAATGTCAGGTCAGGAGGTGGTGTGGGCCGCCGGCCCGTGCAAGCTTCCCGAACTTGATACGAGCCTGAGCAGCTCGCGCGGGATGGGGAGCTGGGGGGCCAGCCTCTAGGCCTGAAAGGTGAGAGCGGCGAGAGCGTGCTCTGGGTTTGTGGGTGGGAGCGGTCTTTGGTATGGCTCACCGGGATAAGGGTGATGTTTGTTAAGGTCCCGCGATGGGTGATAATGGGAGGGTTTGCCCGTTTCTTCTGCGGGAATTGCTGTTGGGGTCAAGTCCGGGCAGCCGTTTAGGAGGGTGGGCGTGGGGGGTGAGAAAGCGAGTGTGGTGTGTGTGTGTGTGTTGCCTTTGGCCCGTCCTCCGCCTCAGGCCTATGAGCGGTGGCGTGTGGTGGACCAAGCCTGGCCCAAGGTTCCAATGGGATGTGCCGCTAGGGACACGGGAGACACATACGACACGGACCTCGAACACTTTCACAAATATATAGTATATATATTTCATATTGGAGATTGGTGGTGGGTATGGACTAAGTGAAGGGGAATAGCTAACCTGACATAAGACATAATACTATGTAATGATTATGTCTAATTATTAATGGTAATGTGTTAAACTAACACGCTCCATAAAATGGTAATATATGAGGTTATATGTTATATATGTGTGAAAAGATATGGGAAGGATACCTCAATTGTGAGGTTTTATAACCACATAAACCAGTCTTTTAGATCGATTAATAGTATCCTTAATAATCATTGGAGGTCCTCAAGTGTGATCCCTATTTGATCCACTGCCAGAAAAAGCCTCTATAGTCTATAGGAAGGGCTAGAACTATAAAGTATTTTAGCTCGCTACTAAACTCAAGTCAGCTAAATCATTCGATATCCCGTTCTTGGGGGTCCTTGGGTAATCACAATGTGGACGCAGCCGTGTTCACTTGTAGACATCTGTGAATTAAACCATATTTGTTCCCAAGCAGAGGTACCAACACATTGTATCTTAAGTTCCATAATTGTCAGAGCACTTATATAGTTTATCCATTCAGTGTGGAGGCGGTCACACGAGTTGGCCGCACGACCAGGTCTCTTAGCACCCTCTTCCTGAGCACAGGAGAAATTTCATTAAGGGTTAAATACTCATAGTGTCTCTCGACATTTCAAATCCGACATACCAAGATCCCAAGTCAATGACTATTATGGACTTGAGAGCATTTCTCCTTGTGCTCTAGGTGGCGATGCTTTAAAAACTCCTCTGCAGACGGGAAACGTTCTGGATCCACCAGTTGGGTACTTTGACCCCTGGTGGATTGAACGAGTGTCTGGATGTCAGTACGCTGGTCTTCTTCCCTCTGGACAATTTTCCAGTCTTTTAGTCTCCTGTGCCATCCATTTTTCTGTATCCATCCTTCCCATATCTTTTTCTGATCTTGTAGGCAGGCATTCTGTAATCACTTGCATTCTATTAATATATATTATTATTTATGTGTTTATTACTCCTGATTTGGCCCTAACCTCATATATTACCATTTATATGTAGTGTGTTAGTTTAACACATTACCATTTATTATATACATAATATTACATAGTATTCTGTCTTAGGATATTAGTCAGGTTAGCTATTCCCCTTCATTAGTCCATACCCCCACATCTCAATATGAAAATATATTATATTTTTTTTATATAATATACATTAATAATATATATATTTTATTCATATTTTTATATTATTTTATCCCTTTGTTTATATGTTTTGGGTTATTTATAATACAGATATTCTATACTAATCATTGATATTAGAGTTGGTGTTTATTCCTGTTGGAATTTAAGATTGATATGTCGTTATGTGTATTAGACATTATTTTACCTAATTAGTTATTATTCACCCAATTTAATATGCTTTTATTCATTTGATTGATCTTGTTAAGTGTGTGTGATATATTATATATGAGTTCATTTTGTCTTCAACGTAGTCATTTGATCACTACAATATGTTTACTATTAGTCTTTTGTTTTCTCTTCATAGTTTGTGTCTATCATTAGTGTGGTATTTATTAGTTATTGAGTGTGCACCCATAGCCTACTTATAATCAGCTGGATTTAGGGTTGCTAGGACACCATAAGGGTATATATACATATCCCACATCCCTTCTTCATCACCCTTTGAAAAAGTCGCCTGTGCGACGAAAACGTCATCAGGGACTGCACGTCACGCATCACGCACGACATTACGTCATCAGCATGCGCAGAAGCGCCGGTTCTTGAGCGCGAAACAGTAAAGCGGCCATCCAGCACAGGAGATATTCTCTGGAATCCTGAGACGTTTGCTGTTAATATCCGAGGCACCCTGGAAATCCTGACGGATCACTGACCCTTCATCTCTGTGAGACTGATGGACTTTGATCCCACTGCAGATACCGGATGGTGGTGATATTTCACAAAAGCTTTTAATTCCTGTACCCTTGTGAGTAATTTTCTTCCCCCTCCCCCTTCCCATCATTAAATATACGGTTTTATACTAGGGGCGTGCGCTCTCTTCTCTCTCTTTTTCTGTAGATTCATGGATGTGGTTCATCCCTTTTTGAGAGCAGCCGTAGACCCCCATACAACATCGCCATTTGCATCATTTATTGGACATTTTGAAAGGACTGGTTTTTATTTCTTCCCTTCCTCCTCATTCACAGTTTGATGTTAGTTATTTGGTGTTAATTTAGCACTATTCAATTATTATTTATATATTAGGGCACTTGCATCTGACACTGATGTTGGTTTATCTTTTTATATTTGATTTGGATTATTATCATCTTAGGCGCGGCTTTATTGTTTCTGTCTTCTTTCTGTGTGTCATATACATACATACATACACACACCGGGACCCCCCCCTATAGCGCATATGAACCCCCAAGTAACCACACATATATATATATCTAGCGTATAAGTGTCAAGAGGAGTGGTCTACTATACATGGCAATATCATATTTAAAACCAGAGACCGAACATAAACACAGACAGCGCCCCAGTGCTACATCAAAATACACAAATACACGTATCGTTACTATATATTTCTGAAAGCTTGTATTTTCTTCTGTCTGCACTGTCCCTAGCGGCAATCTCATTGGTCCCATTGTCCCTCCTCCCCCGCAACCTCTCACTTGCCTTAGGCGTATGACGTCCAAAGGTCAAACACACACACACACACCACACACAGCAAACTTCACTTCCACACCCTCCCTCTCCGGTGCCCGAAATCATTCGCACGGTGGTTCCTTACCCGGATCCCGTTGTTCGGGCTTGGCTGTCGCGGTTGATGGGGGAGAGTGGTGAAATCATTCCCTAGGAGCCGTTGGTTCGCCTGCTGTGCGCCGCTTCAATCCCTCCGCTCGATGCAGTGGTCGTTTGGTGGTTTTGGGCGCCAGGGTATGTGGTGTCTCGGGTTGGGAGAGCGTGTCTCCCGCGTGGGCTGGTGGGGGCTCCGGCTGTATCGGGGGGCGGGTGCGCTAGGTTCCCCCCGCGCGGTGCGCCTCCAGCACAGCAGAGGGCTGTGGGTGGTGTGTTGGGGTGGGTGGTGCCGGGGGACCTCTGACTAACAGTCTACCCACAGGCCCTTCTGCCGTACCGAGGTGTGAGGGGGGGGGACAAGCACCTGGACTGAATCACCGCTACCCACACCACTCATGAACCTGCTCCACACCGCCCCATGCCACACCACTCTGTCTGTTCTCCTCCTACCCCGGCTGATGGACGCGACCGCCCGTCGTCCGGGTGGGTTGGGTGAACGGTCACGCGCCATGCCGGAGACTGAGGTGAGGGGAGGTCGGGGACAAGCGTCGGGCAGATTTGAGAGGCGAGGGGTGGGGGAGGAGTGCCGGGGACAAGGTGACCCCAGCGCCGGAGAGAGGGTGTGGGAAACAAGCGCAGGGGACGAGGTGAACACACCGGGACATGGAGGAGATTGATGAGGTCCGCAGGGGGGGAGAGTGATGTGGGTGCAGGGGGGGGTGATAGTGAATTGGGGTACAGGGGGGGGAGATGTGATGTGGGTGGCAGGGGTGGAGAGTGGCCGTCTGGTGCGGGGTAAAGACTGATGTCCGTGTCCCGGGGGGGAACGGAGCTTAACGGGGTGGAACCGAGCGGGGAAGGGGGGGGGGGCAAATAATCTAGGAACTGGGGAGGGAGCGGAGACAGGGGATCGGGGAAAATTTACTCCCGGGCACGCCCGGTTATATCAGCTAGTATATATCTGTGTGTGTGTGTGTTTGTGGTGTGTGTGTGTGGTGGTTTTAGGTTCTAAAGTTCAGCCTAAAGCTTCATTTCAGCATGTAATCCCGCCTCAATCATCAAGTATACAAAATCAACAGAAGAAGCAGCACGAAAAAACAAAAAAAAAATATATATATAATATGATGGAAACGTCCCAACAATATAACCACATGGGGTAGTGGCAGCTCCGATGTAAAAATACTTTCCCCCAATCGTCCTATTCCCTCTTCTAAGGGATATAGAGACGGGATATAAACGGAGCCTAATTACAAACCGCCAGTGCTAAATGTTTCCTTCGCCCACTCACATGGTGTGAGATGGATACAGGCGTATGAGTGAAACCAAACCTCCTTCTACATAGAAGGCCCGCTGCAGAAATCCAGAAACCTTACGGACCACAAGCCAGATTCAGAACCATACCAGCGATTTCCTCTCCTCCGCTCGAGATAAAAAAGGCCAGCCCTATTACAGACATGCCATTTACTTCTATAAGAACAACATAAGGTACAAAATACACTCACCAATATTGCAAGCGTTTAGACACCCTGGGCAGGGTGCCAGGCCGGAAAATGCTGACACAAATGGTGAAAGGTGCACGCACATCACCTCTCTGTTCTCTCCTCCTCTACTTGGCCCCCACCCCAGCTCCTCCACCCTCCTCATCATTGCTGCATTACACAGCAGCAGCCATCCAGGATGGAAGAAGCATGGCCCATCCCCCTACAACTCTGTACAGAGAGGTATACCAGGTATACACACCACATACATGTCCAATAGGTAAACCTGAACATACATGTCCCAGAGAGGTAATACCGCGACACATACAGTCCAGAGAGGTAATACAAGACACATACATGGCCAGTATTACCTCTCATTTTTTTATTCTGACAGTGTCCAAATACAGACCGTCCGGTCCACACCTGGCAAAACCTAACCCAGGGTCCAGAACCAGCAATGAGAGACCTTCCTCCCGAGGGTGGGGGGATGACTCACTCCAGAAGCCCACATCACAGCAGGAAACCGATATGAACGTGGTGTACAACGCCTCAGATCTAGTGCTGGCTCCATACTGCCCCACGCATTTGTTTTGGCAAGGACTTTCCTCATGGGCTCTGATCCTTAGGTAAAAGTCCTTCGAAATCGTCCCCATAATGGTCGTGACATCACGACTCCAGAAAAAACACCTGGTTAGGTAACATATGACAACAAGGTACACCTTAAAGAAATATACACTACCAGCCCCCCAGGGCCATTGACAGGGGTGAACAGCTGGGGACAGTGTCCCGGCCCGGTGGCCCTAGGAGTACCCGCGGCCGGATCAAGCAATTAGGCCCAACCTGTCCTTTGCCGCCAGAAAAAAGGAAGGGTCCCCCGCTCTCCCCCAGCTGCAAGCCTCCCCCACACTGACTGTCCCACGCTTCTGATGTCCAAACGCATCACATTTCACCAGGTCCGCCCCATGCTGGGTTGCATGCGGAAGCCCAGCCAAGCTTACTCTTCCGGTCGTGCGACTTCAAGGGCCTGGCTGTGCCAGAAGCTTGGCATGGGACAGATATGGGAGAGGCCCGCAGCTGGTGAGAGTATGGGGCATGGTGCAAACAAGTGTTTTGGGGGTGGCTACCTGCTTTGTCCAGGCCACCGGCTCCCCGCAAACACCAGGCCCGGCCAGAGACCTGACACCTTAGACCACCCCAAGGTCGGGTTTATATGTAATTTGTTTTTTTTATACAGTATGTATTTGTATTTATTATATGTGTAGCCCGAGTCCCCCTACCCTGTGCCTCCGGTGCGGGGTGGACTGTTTATGGTTCCATGGAGCTCCCATGATCAGACATGGGGGCTGCCATTTTGGTGAGTTATTCAGACGCAAGCGTGAGGGCGCGAATGCGCAGAGTAAAGGAGTGTATTGGCCATCTTAGTTAGGCTCCGCACATCCCTGTCGTGGACTACTTGTCCAGAATCCCTAGAGGGAGGGACTTGCCCAGGGGGTTGGCCCACGTCCAATGTTGATTGCGCAGTGGGAAAGACAGATATCCTCTGCATGCAGGGATGGCGCAATTCAGTCCTGGACGGAGGAGGCCAGAGAAGAAGGTATGTCCATGAGCAGTGGCTTCCTGGCCTATCCGAGATCTTGCCCCTATGCCCCATTTAGGATCTGAGCCATAGTAGAAGGAGTGTGTGCAGGAAGGCCCCAGATATGCAATCTTCCCCTTACTGATATTTCTGCACCGGTTACCGTACAGCCATGCGGTGCTCTGCAAACCTGGATCAGCCGAATTAGCCAGAACATTCATGTGAGACCCTCCGTCTGGAGCTCACCCCACGCGGAGGGGATCAGGACCCTTAGGAGAGAGGGGATTTGGTTGTTGTATTCCCCCGCAATGTGGAACCCGCTCCAATCCATCTCGACAACGCCCTGTGGTACTGGCGTACCCAGGCAGGTACCCAACGTGCATCTAACTCCACATGGGTAGCGCTACCTCCACCTTTGGTTGGGAATTCTGGGACAACTGATACCTGGGGTATTGGTGTCACAGCATCCTCAGTACTTTGGGAAACCTCCACGACGTGTTGAGGCACTGGGGTTCATACTGTGGGTACAGTTTATTATATGTATCATGTGTTAATGTGTGTACATTAAAACCTTAATTATATACCATGTGTTGTGTATTTACTTATTACGTATATCTGTTCTGTGAGGTTTCGCCCGCCAATGATGGGATCCCACTCAGTGGTGGAGGCTCTTCACACAAGGAGCAGAGCCACCCCAGGCTACCAGAGGTGGAGGCTTAGGCCTCCTTGTGAGCAAAAGATACAGCAGCATGCGTAGTGGCCCCACTTAGTTCCCTTAGGCATAGGGACAAGGGGCTACATTTGGAGGCGCTGCAGAGATCAAAAACCTATGGTGCCCGAGATAGCGAACAAATTTAGGGAACGCAAATTCGTCCCTCCAACAATAGGTCTCGCATTGGCCGTGGTAGTTTTCCATTAGCCCTCCCCGCCAGGTGTCTTTGTGGGGGACATCCGGCCCTGCACACCGGCCAACAGTAAGTCTTCAACCTCCCTAAGGCTGTTTCCCTGGTTAGCGGATCCGGGCCCCTAAGAAGAGCCAAAATGTGACTCCTACCTACAGCTGGTGTAGTCATAGTTAACAGCTGGCAACGAGTTTAAGTGAAAATGATAGCACACCGACCCTGCATTTTTCCAGAAGCCCTATCCACTGGTTTGCCCCCTCATATACCCTACTCCATGCAGATGGAGGATTTCAGTCCCCACACATCAGTGGGTCCTGCACGTCCATCCCCTGGAATAATCCCCTACAGAACAAAGCTAATCCAGAGTCATCTCACAGCGACGGTTGGATTGCCCGTAGTCAAAATCCTAAATCCTGTTAATACCTTGAATGTGGAGTACAGTTTTTGGTTGGCCACCACGTCCTCCATAAAGAAGACATTATGGCACTGAAAAAAGTGCCTAGAAGAGCCACCAAATTAATAAAGTGGATGGAAAATCTGGTTTAATTATAATGGGGGAGGCTAGCTAATTTTAGATTTGTTTTTACATTAGAACATAGACATCTAGAGAAGGGATATGAAACTTATAACAAATATATTCGAGGACATACAAGGAGCTTTTCAAAGAACTATTCATCCCAATGCGTACAAAAGGAGCTTGGGGCCATCCTTAAGGTTGGAGGAAAAGAGATTCCCCCAGCAGCAAAGAAAAGGGTTCTTTAAGTAAGGGCAGTTTTAAAATGTTGATTCCATCATTGCCCATGGAGACTGTGATTGCAAGATAATTGCAATAGAATATCTTCAAAAATAAAGGTTGGCATTTTTTTGAAAAGGCAGGGGATATACCAAATAAGTAAACATGGAAGGTGTTGATCCAGGGGAGTAATCGATTGCCAGAGTTTTTGGATTCGGAATTTATATTCCCCTTATGAGAATCATTAAATGTATTTCACTGGGGTTTTTTTGCTTCTTCTGGATCAATATTCTGTAAATACAAATATAGGATAAGTATCTGTCGTCTAAATATAGCATAGTGAACGTGATGTAATACGCCGTTTTTTTCAATTATCTACTACTGGTATGGTAACTCTTTAACTTCTTTATGTCATTTTCACATCAAGTCCCAATTTACCCTTCTTTGGGAGGCTCTCTTTTTCTCCAAACTCAGGGCACCTCGTCGTGTGATCTCTTGTGGACTTGAATAACTTGATCCATGAATGACACTAAAATTTTTTTTAATTCATAAACCCATTGTGATCTATTACATATTTCACTTGCACAAGACCAACTGAGTGTGTAGAGGCTCTCACCTCCCTTTCTTGTGCCTGAAAACATGTATCTACAACCCTTTCAGTTTTTGAATGTGAATGGTACTTTCCCCTTCGCAACTCTGTATCTCCTCTTATTTGAGTTCAATTCATCAATGAAGATTTGTCAAGGGGCTACAATACATTCACTGTGTTCAAACCAAATCTCTATTCTTCACCTACCATCAAAGGGATTTTTATTGAACCTTTTACATGCTTGTAATAGGAGTTTAGAGGTTATTTTAAGAAACCTCCCTCAGATAAAAACAATCATCTAGGGTAGAAAAATTGTCATGGAAGAACTAAAGGTAGGAATTCCTGAGAGTAATCAGACCAAGCAAAAAAAAAGGGTACAGAAATAGTGACGGATTGCATTGGTGAGGCTATTAGGCCTTTCTCAATAATAATGATTAATTCAGACACTCTACAATACCACCTTCAAGCACAAAAAATATGTCCATTAGAAATTGGAATACAATGTTCTCTATTTGAGCCCCCCACAACACCAATAGCTATCACCTTTCCTAAGTGCAACAATGTTTTGCAGAATACTGCAGGTAGCGCCATTATCTCTCCGGGGTGGGAGTTGATGGACTCCATTATTTCCCATTATGTGTTTATAATTAATCAACCATCTGTCAAACTAAAGTCTTACCTGAGGGAAACGCTCCAGTCATTGACTCCTCTTAGGGATTCATGAAACCCAAGTACAAAGGTGTTTTACCTGTGACTTGCATCTCTCTACATTTGTATAGAACAACACAAGGATTTTCTAGTAATAGACACTCTTGTTACATAGATGAATTGGCTAGCTTAGGAGAACAAATAATAATTTGTTCTTTCTAGTTATATATTCAATTTCATTTTAAATCACAGTTATTTTCTTTTTTAATGTGTATTCTATTTACAGAGGTCTGTGGAATGGCCTGGCACCAAGCTCACCCCCAGCTATGCCAGCTCATCTCTACATGGGGATATTAGAAAGGAGAATGTCTCCCCCCTCACGGCTTGGGGCAGGGCTTGTGTACTATGGATGTTTCATAGGATGGACATCATTTATTATTGGGGAAGGTGAAGACGACAATGTCAGAGATATCCTATTATCGTTCAACCATAACGACATTGACCTACAATCACGCATGACATCAGTTTCACACTCTATTGTTTTTCAGATGTACTCTTCCGTTGGGTGAGGATTTTGCATTAACACGCATTTCAAATCAGTCAATTTTAACAGTTTTATTTGCATGCCCCTAGCACCACCATGGAAAATGTTTGTGAGAACTAACCCAATTGTCAATATACTGTTATAGAATGAAAGAAATGTGCTCCTTTGAAAGATATTTCTGGGAGCAATCAAAGACCACAGAGTAAAACTGTTAGGAAAGGCTATTGTTAATCACTACTATTAGAGGCCTTTAATAACGTTTCAATGCCTGATTGATTAAATCCAGTTTGTGGAGATGTCTCTAGTAATTGATATGATATTCAAAACACCAAAAGAACAGTCAAGATACGGGCATTGGGGCTCAGCTAATTATAGCTAATTTAACCATCATGCAATAATTCCATCATTAACCCAATCTTGGCCCCTGATTGCCAAAACAAATTCATGTTATGTAAAAAAAAAGACAAGAAATGTAAGATATTTTGGCACTGAGATAGTGAAATCCATGAGTTACTATTTCGTAAAAGATCTCTACCACCAATGAATTACGGTGCTGTAGGTGCTGATGCAACTGACTGCCCATTTAGTTAAAGGGATTTCGTTTTTGAATCATTAGCAACAGTAAGTTTAAGATTAAGGGGACATATCAACTGCTTAACCACTCATGTTTCCTATATGATTACTACTGCGCTTGTGGTTCCGCAACCAGTGGGGGGGCGTCCCACTCGGCCCTAAGCACCGGTTTCTGACCACAGCGCAGTATTTTAGTAGAAACCTCATTCCTAGTCTTCTAGACATTTTTCACTCATATCACCACAACAATCCTGTGTCCCCTAAATGATGGGATAAGAGCAGTCCCTTTCAAATCTGCAAAGGGACCATTTGAAGACTCTGATTTAAAAGAGAATCTGTGTTGGATTTATCTGGGTGCTTATGCACTAAGGTCAATGGCTTTGCGTTTCTGCTTTGCCAAAACGCAGTTTCGTTCAAAAGTGAAGCCGGGGACCAGGCGTGCACTAATTCCTTGAGGCCATTTTTAACATACCGCTGAATATAGCTCAGACACCACAGCGTACGTGATGCTATTTTTCCCTGCTAGCGTTCTTAACCTTTCGTACGCTAGCGGATAGAAAAAAAAGCGCTTGTGAACATTTGATTGAGATTTGCCATCTCCATGCAATACTGTTACAGGCGATCTGTATCCTAAAATAAATACCTTTTATAATAGTGTAGAGTGGCAGGGGGTCTCCGAGTGACCGCATTGTTTCAGGTCCGAGGACTCCCTACTTCATTGATATAGGCCCCGTTAGGTGGCCCGGTATCCCCTGTCAGTTTAAGGCTCCCGCGTCACGTGACCGGGTTATTTACATTCTGCAGGGGATACCGGGACCCCATAAGGGGCCTAATACTCCTGAAGTAGGGGGTCCCGGACCTGAAACCAATGCGGTTCCAGCTCAGAGACCCCCTGCACATCTACACTAAGTATTAAAACACACATAACAATAAACAATATTTCATTACCATAGTGGCTATACGCTATGGTAATGATCTGCTTTAATGTATTTTAATATAGTGTTGGGAGCAGGGTGTCCCCCCTGAGCGGAACCGCATTGATTCTGCCTCAGAGATCCCCTGCTTCCGAGTACAGGCCCCGGTATGGGGCAATCGAGCCCAAGTCGCCTCCATCTGTATAGCGTCCAAACGGACGTGGGCTCTATAAGATGGTGTCCGCACTGGCACCCGATGCCCCATACCGGGGCCGTACTCGTGGAGCAGGGGTCTCTGAGCAGAAATCAATGCTTTTCATCTCTGGGACCCCCTTCCTCCCGCACATTATTATTAAATTTACATAATGCAGCTTCCTTACCTAGCTGGATAGCCCGCTAAACAATGACGGGGTTAAGGCATAATAGCATGTTTATTGGGAACAAATTTCCCCAATAAACATTGCAATACACAACATACAATACAGTATGTGGGCAAATAAGATTACGTAAATAAAAGAACATGGCCGGTCTCACAGTGGTCCTGTACCAAGCGATAGCGTGGAACTCCCTCCGCCTTCTGATTGGCTCTAGTAGACCATGTACCGAGGCTTGATGGAGAAAACGGATGTGACATCTTGTGAAAGCCTTGAGGGGGGTCACATGTTACTATAGCCAATCAGAGTTTGGATGTATTTCCACGCTCTGATTTGGCTACCGTACCATGGGAGACCGGCATGTTTCTTTTCATGACGTCATTTTAAAGGCAATTGAAGCAAAGCCATTCGATTGGCTGTGTCTTTTCAGTGCCTTTAGAATTACGTCATCATTTTTTTTTGGATCGGCCAAATCACATGTTTTTTCACACGGCCGCAATCAATCAGGACCGTGGGAACCGTTGATCCAAAGTGACGTCATAGGCCTATAAAAGCTATGTCGCCTCATTTTGAGCCAGCGCCGCGGAGGGGGAACACCTCCCTCCTAAGAAGAGAAGAAGGCCTGTCGAAAGAAGAATGGAAGAAGTGGAGAAGACCCCAAAAGAGCACCCCAAAGAAGAAAGAAGAAAGCAAACAGAACAAGTGGTTTGTTTAGGTTTTTTATTATGGGCTACTCGTGTGGATTGGTTCCTGTGCTTCCGTGTCGCATGGATTTTTCGGTGATTGGACAATCTAATGGTGAGTAAACAAAAGAAACGTTTATTATTTTTACTTTTAACACATGTTTTTTCTTTCTTTTTCTGATTTTGTGATTTGATTCAAATATCTTGTAATGTTTTTTTGCAGTCCCATTTAATGCCTGTGAATGTATCTAGTATTAACATACATTCACGGACACTGATGGGTGTATGTATGTGAGTTGTGTAATGTAAAGTCTTGGCATGATGCTCTATTATATTGGTCCCGAGACCTGTATGTTATGGTTTATCTAATCTGTTATGGAGGATCAGCTGTTGTGGTTACCCCATCAGGCGGCTGCTTTGGAGCGACACCGATGTAACAGAAGTTTTCAGATTATATATCTGCCTCTTTAACAAAGTGACAGACCATGTCATCCACTCTGGTTACTATGCCTATTAAAGAGCAACCATAGTGGACCTGTCCTCTCTTAAACCCGATAATTCCTCATCCTAGTTGAGAACGATTAGGGTAGCGTTTTGTGATGTCCCCCAGAATGAGACGCCCGTTGTGAACGGAGGGCCAGTAGCCTGCAGATTTGGCAGCCCAATCTTGTTGGAGCACTGAAGAATACCATACAGTATCTGACCTCTCAAGGAACTTTCTTTAACAAATAACAATGAAAGGACCACAAAAATCCAGTTACAACCAGCCACACCCCATGGATATGCCG
Source organism: Ascaphus truei (assembly GCA_036426205.1). Classification (NCBI taxonomy): domain Eukaryota; kingdom Metazoa; phylum Chordata; class Amphibia; order Anura; family Ascaphidae; genus Ascaphus; species Ascaphus truei. The sequence goes on from WSYH01000053.1 coordinate 139,118, forward strand.
CCAGACTTCGGCCAGATCCGTTCATTACTCCTATTGGTGACTATGAGATTAAAATTATTCACACACAGGATAGCTTGAGATCATACTATCCTTGTGAGTTGCACTTCTTTCCCCCTCAAATTGAATCAAAAAGTATGTTACTTTTTACAATATTACAACCTGTCTGGCGACAAACACTTTAAATTCGAGCTTCCCCGCGGCTAGTCCCCCCCCCACCCCGACGATTTTCGGGGAATAACTTTCTGTGTATTGAGGTTTGGTGAAGACTGGTTTTCCTCTTGCGTGTTCTCCTTTCCATCTGCAAAGGTAGATCCAGGGTGTAGCCCTGGATCTCCTGTTGCAGATTCAGTGGTTCCACCCCGGTCTGGCATGGGCAGCCAACGGATTACATCCCATGTTTTATGGGTGTTTATTTTTAAATTGCAATTCAGTATGTGTCAGCAGATTGGCACAGTGGAATATCTTTGCCTATGGAACTTACGGTGAGGCTGTTGAGAGCGGAAATTGTATACTGATCCCGTGAGTATCGTTGTCTGGGGTGTGTACTAAATGCTATTTGGCAGTACTGTCAGTATATCAAGTACAAAGAGTTGACTGTTACTATATTCATATGTACAGTACAGTGTGTGAAAAAAAAGTACACCCTCTTTAATTCTATGGTTTTACATATCAGGACATAATCAACATCTGTTCCTTAGCAGGGGTCTTAAAAATTAGGTAAATACAACCTCAATGAAACACACATACTTAATGATGTGTGCAATTAAGCAGCAGATGATAAAATGCCACAGTTGCTGAAATCTATCAATATTTATATCTCAAATTATGAGCGCTAAAATGCAATGGTACTGTAGGGGGCCTGTTTATTTATATATAATACTATATATATAGTATCATATTATATATATATATATATATGATATATATATATATAATCAAAAAATAAATAGATGATACCGTTCTTGTGGGCTACAAAATGCTTTTATTATAAAAGCATTTCGTTAGACCACAGAACGGTATTCATCTATTATTTTTTTGATTATTGAAGCTCGGCTAACACGGGTACTGCATTAATATATATATATCGTATATATATATCTATATCATATATAAACACATATATCTACACCCATGAGCAACCTCAGATGAACAACACATGACATATTACACCATGTCATAATTTATTTAACAAAAATAAAGTTTCATTTTGCTGTGTAATGTTTTTTTATGTGGCTATGTAATGTTTTTTATTTGGCTATGTTATGATTTATATTATTTGGCTATGTTATGATTTATATTTGGCTATGTAATGTGTTTTATTTGGCTATGTAATGTGTTTTATTTGTGCCTGTTTTTTAATCCTTCACCATTTCTTGGAATATTGGTCAATCATACCCATATTATATGAGCATGATGTACCCACTGTACCAATGAATGAGTGAAGGGTGGGGGTGGTTGCCTGGTGAGGGTGGTTAGGCCTCCTGGGTATGTAGTAGCAGAGGGTGGGTTAATCCCTTAATTACTTTCGTGGTTATTAACCGCTAAAGAGATTAAGGGGCTAGGGGACATTAGATTATATTTATTATGTATTTTTCTGGCAACAGAGGACATGGACCTGCAGTAAGCCGACGAGGACACCCTTCATATTGCCAGGGGTAAGTAGAATGTTTTTATTTACTTTATTTATGCTGGCTAATGTTGTGTTTAATAACGGGCAAATAATCTATTATCCATATCTGGATAATAGTTTTCACATACAGGATTCGTACCGTAGGGCAGCGGGGACCCATGGGATATCAAATATTATTACAACCACGCATTTCAAGTCTGTCTCCGTTAACAGCTATGTTCATGCGTCCAGTAATCACCATAAACAATGTCTAAATAATATTCCTCTAGGCCAGTTTCATAGACTAAAACGAAACTGTACTAGAGACAGTGATTTTCTACGCCAGTCTGATTTACTTGGACAAAAATTTCTGTACAAAGGTTATGATCCTGATCTGGTCTCCGACTCCTTCAGCAAAGTTAGGTCTCTGGACAGGTCTGTCTTATTAAACAAATCCCTTCTTCATCACCCTTTGAAAAAGTCACCCATGTGCGACGAAACGCGTTAGGGAGCGTCATCACGTATCAAGCACGGACATTACGTCATCACGCATGCGCAGAAGCAGGCCGGTTCGAGCGCGAAACAGTAAAGCGGCCATCCAGCACAGGAGATATTCTCTGGAATCCTGAGACGTTTGCTGTTAATATCCGAGGCACCCTGGAAATCCTGACGGATCACTGACCCTTCATCTCTGTGAGACTGATGGACTTTTGATCCCACTGCAGATACCGGATGGTGGTGATATTTCACAAAAGAGCTTTTAATTCCT